>WOAB01000609.1:0-25493 GCA_027886185.1 Rheum nobile
GGGGCTGTTTTGGGGCCGATTTTGGGTGTCTCTCATGGACAGCTGCCTTCGCCTTGGCGTGTTCAAGGGCCTTGACGCGTTCCTTTCCACGTGATCCTGCATAATCTCCTGAGGGCTCATAGGAAGCAATGTCACCTTCCTTCCATTGTGCATGAAGACGTAGTTGTTGAGGAACCCATCATGAAGAGCTCGCTTGTCAAATTTCCAAGGTCGCCCTAAGAGAAGATGGGTTGCATCCATGGGCACGACGTTACAAAGCACCAAATCCTTGTAATGACCAATGTTGAAATGTATGGTGCATTGTTGCTTCACAACATTGGAATCATCACCCTCAGAGATCCATTGTAGGCTATATGGTTGTGGATGCGGAGTTGTATCGAACTTGAAGTGCTTGATCACCTTTTTATTGATGATATTGCAACAACTCCCACCATCTATAATGACACTCAAAGAAGCACCCTGGACCGCACACTTAGTATGAAATAAATTTTCACGTTGGTCAAGTAAGGTACCTTCTTTGGCGGTAAGAACGCGGCGTGTAACCAAGCTAAGAGGCATGTTGCCTTGCTCATCTATGGAACTGCAGATGTACCGCCCAACTCCTCCTCCTCATATGGTCGTACGTGTCAAAGACTGGCCCGCGTCGGGGGTGTCCTCGTCAAAAGACTCGTATCCGGAGGTGTGCGAGAAGAGGACTCGCTTGTTGTTGGGACAGTCCCGCTGTATGTGGCCATGCCCTTGGCACTTAAAACAGATCTTGTCCGGCGCCCTTTCATCGGAAGGAGGCACTCGACGCTACGGTGGCTCGTTGACGCGCGTCAGAGTGTTGCTCGGCCGAGTGGCCGGCGCCGGCGGTGTAGTCGCGGGAGCGGACTGCGAAGAGGAGCGCACATGAGAAGAAAAAGAACCAGAATTAGGGGAAGGAACATACCTTGGATTAGTGTGGACCAAGACGCTCGCTTAGCCGCTTGAGCTTGCGACCATATCTCTTGTGCTGTATGTGCGCACTTTTGGAGGTCTCGAATGTTAAGCACCCGAAGTTGGTTTCGAATAGGCTCATGCAGGCCACGAAGGAACATACTCTGAAAGTCCTCGTCAGTGTGATGGATACCTGACTTGTGGGACAGTTCTTCAAGTTCAGCATAAAGTCAAGGGAGAACGGTTACCTTGGGCCGCTAGTTGTATCTTTAGGCGCATTTCGGACGTAAAGTCCTCGGGGCATACTTCTTTCGCATGATCCGCATAAGATGGCGCCAAGAAGTGACTGGACGCTCACGATGATGCTCACGGTCAGTGCAGAAACGATCCCCAAGCCTTGGCGGTGCCGTCAAAGTGCAAAGCGGCAGTTGTAACCCGTTCTTCTTTCGGGTAGCGATAATGATTCAAAACATACTCCATGGACTGCTGCCAATCAAGAAACTTAAGGGGATCAAATTCACCAAAAAAGTTTGGGAGTTTTACCTTGATGTCAGGACGACGCGGTCCATAGCGCTCGGGGCTCGGGCGGTGTCGTTCCGGCGAGTGCCGGCGGTAGCTGCGACGCGTGGGGCACATCTCCTCGAGGCGTTCCATCTCATATGCATCCTCGTCATCAAATCCATCCCGAGAGTGGTCTGAGGCACGGTCATAATCATCATCACACTCGGAATCGTCATACCGCATATGTTTGTCGACCTCGTTCCCGATGGTCCTTGGTGTTGACATACGGTAGGGGATCCTTGGAGACGCAGACACTATGACGGGAGTGATCCGAAGTGTAATCCTCAACTCTCGGAGCAAAGGTGGGATTGTACCGTACGCGGGACGCGTCACGCTTAGGAGGGTAGCCTTCGATTTGAGAGCGAAGGCGATCATGCGGGGTAGACAAGGCGCCCTTACCCTTGCGGTCCAGTGGTTGGCTGGTTGTGGCCGTAGGGTTCAACATGTGGTTGGTCGTGGGTAACTTCATGTCACTCATGGCCCGACGAAGGTGGGCAAGCTCAGCAACCTGCGCGGTAAGTTGTCGGGCTTGATCTTCATTTGAAGCGTGCAGGGTGTCATTCGCAGCATAAAGCGAGTCATTCGCAGCATGAAGCGAGTCATTCACAGCATGAAGGTGATCAAGTTGCTCATAGGCGGAGTCCATGTGTCCGGGGCTGCGGTGTCCCATAGAAGGAGAGACGCTCGAGGTAGGGACATCCATAGTACCTATACGAAGCATGCAACACTAGAAGTAAGATGCACCAAGCAAAAGAACAAGTCCAAGCCAAGTCCTTGTCTCAAAGTGAACCAAGAAATTTTCCGCTGGGCGTACTAATTTTGGTTGCTCATTGTTGGGCCCATCATCCTCCAAGGAAATCAGACGAGCAAGCTGGGCCCAGGTCCAAACGAAATCGAAGTCCAAGAGAACGGAAAGAAGCGTCGGACACCCTGCAGACGAGTGGCACCCGACCAGCTCCGAGGATCTCGCTCGAGCATTAAATGCATGATTGAAGGTAACGGCCACAGCATTCAACACAGAGATTATGACGGAAATTAAAGGCAAATCCCAACGATCTCGCCCAGAATTAAAGCACGAAATATTGCCAACGATGGATAACGGTTGGAAGGGAAAAGTTGCCATATATGGACCTCGATCGGGCAGGCAAAGACTCAGACGATTACAACACCACATCCGTTGATTTACTCTGAAGAAAAACAAAGGAACACACTGATTCTAGCTTACTCTCCTCGAAACATCGCTCAATCCCCACCGGTCAAGCCCCAGATTCACCGATCAGACCAGATCCGATCTCTCGTCCTCCAAGGATAAGTTGTACTTTGATCCGGCTCAATCGTCAATATATCAATAAAATCACTTTGATTTCTCGTATTTCTTCTTTATTGGTTGATTGTCTATTTAGATTGGTTTGATATCTATAATCCGATCGACTAGTTACCCCATCTAAGGCGATTTAGGTCGTTTGATCTTTTCACCCCAAAACAATTTGGCGCCCACCGTGGGGCAACTTGCCGATCACCATCTTGAAATCTCCCAACCATGACTATTGACCCACCTACCAACACCGAGGAACCACGTCTCGAAGACAACTCCCAAGCTCAAGGAAACACGACCGACAATCCTACTCCAACCCAGTTCCAAGAGCTTGCCTAAAAAATGACTGCCCTCCAAGAGGAACTTGCCCAGCAATGCCAAAAGATCGAAGCCTTAGCTACCTTATCCACCCAATTCGAGGCCGAGATCGCGCAACTAACCCGTGAAAATGAGTCTCTTAAGTCGCAGGTACAATCAATGGCTTCTGGATCTAGGCGCATGCCCATCCACAGCAGCGTCCAGACGCGTCTCGATATGGATGGCGTCGAACTGACCCCTCCGAACGTACGATGACCTGGACACACAGAGGGTATATCTCGAACTCCTTTGGCTAATCCGTTTTCGACTAACAATGTTACTTTCTCCACACCGATCAGGTCGACAGGGACCCGAATCGATGAATCACGGGTTACCAATCCTCTCGACATCCTTGCTCTCGTCCAACAGACGCTCAACCAACACATGAAGACGCTCGACGATCGCATCGCTAGGATTCTCGGAGTCCCACAACCGATCAAGAAGGAAGCATCAGGCGGATTCGAAGAATCCCCGTTTGTCGGAGAAATCGCTAGGGTCGAGATCCCAAAGAAGTTTCATCTCCCCACCATGGCGACGTTTGACGGCACCAACGACCCAGATGACCACATTTCTCTCTATAAACAAAAATTGATGACTGCATCCGTTCCAAGGGAGAGCCGCGAGGGTGTCATGTGCAAAAGCTTTGGCATGACCCTCGTAGGCCCCGTACTAACTTGGTGTATGCGTTTGCCTCAGGGAATGATTGCATCGTTCGCAGACCTGGTCAACTCTTTCAAAAGCCAATTCGCTAGCAGCTGGAGGCTCGAAAGACAATCGAGCGACCTCTACCGGATCACCCAAAGGTATAACGAACCTCTCCGAAGTTATCTTAACAGGTACAATGAGGAGAAAGTCGCGATCCCCCATTGTGATGTCACCACCTCCATCGAAGCCTTCCGACAAGGATTGATCAAAGACAACAACCTCTACAATGAGATCACCAAGTACCCGTGCAGAAGCTTCGAAGATGTCCAGGCCAAAACCATGGCCGAGGTACGACTGGAAGAAGACCGTGAGTCGCGAAAAGCCTCTCATGGACCTGATCAATCCGATCGCAAATCCTCCTCTGACAACCGTCGAGACAGACGCCATCATCCCTATCCTCGTAACCGAAGCGAGCAAAATCAGGTAAACTCTTTCCAAGATAGGTCTCAAGACTGGAGAGATGGTTCGACGTTGCCTCCTAGGGTTCAATCTTACAACCTTAACATTTCCATGTCGGAGCTCGTCAAGAGTTTCGACAAATATGGAAAAGTGGTAAGATGGCCATGAAAGAGCGACCAACCGGACGTCATAAAGGACAAAATCCGATGGTGCGAATTCCACGGCGAACACGGTCACTCGACAGACGAGTGCATCGCCCTGCGAAAAGGGGTCGCAAGATTGCTCGCGCAGGGGCTCCTACGCGACGTAATCTCAGAGCGAGCCAAAGCCACCATGGAATGACAAGATCAGGTAAAACAAGACAAACCTCCGTCTCTTGTTCATACAAAGATTGTCAACACTATTTCAGGTGGTTCGGACGTATGTGGAAACACATACTCAGCGGCCAAGCGACATGCAAAGGAAAGCAAGGGCGATAGGCCCGAAGCGCCAGAATTCAAGCCAAACAAGGTCTCCGATCTCCCGACGGTCACATTCGACGAATCTGACGCCGACGGATCGGAGAGTCATCACGATGGTCTGGTAATCTCTTTGTCTATTGGGAATTGTTTGATACGAAGAGCACTAATCGATACAGGGAGTTCGACCAACCTCTGGACCTTCGATGCCCTCAAAGGGATGGGTCTGGGTGAGGACGACCTGATCAAGAAATTGACCCTACTGGTCGGGTTTAGTGGCGAGGTTAAGCACACTATCGGCGAAATCGTTCTCACAATGTACGCCGGAGGAGTCAACCAACAGGTGAAATTCCTAGTCCTAGATTGCACGTCTCCCTATAATTGCATTCTTGGCCGGCCATGGATACACGCTATGAAGGCGATACCTTCGACGTACCATCAAGTCATCAAGTTCCCTACCAAGTGGGGAGTCCAAGAAATCAAGGGAGACCAGAGGGCAGCCAAGGAATGCTACGTCGCCTCCATGAAAAGCACCGTCGAGCATAAGGCCGCATAGCAATCATAGAGCGGCGAGGGACCTAGTCGATACGTCGAACCAAAAATGGAAAAACTCGACGAAATCGTGCTAGATCCTTCAAAGCCAAACCAAACGGTAAGGGTCGGGTCGGATTTGGACGACTCGACCAGACAACAAATTCTTGATTTTATCAGATCTAATACTAATTGTTTTGCATGGTCACACGAGGACATGGTCGGTATATCTCTGAACATTATTACTCATAAGTTGAATGTAGATCCATCTCACCCCCCCCTGTGAAGCAAAAACGCAGGAAGTTTGCCCAAGAGCGAAACAAGATAGTCGACGACGAAGTCAAGAGCTTGTTAGAAACAGGGAAGATAAGGGAAGTCCACTATCCCGACTGGCTGGTCAACGTAGTCGTAGTCCAAAAGAAGAATGGCAAGTGGAGAGTCTGCATCGACTTCACCGATCTCAACAAAGCTTGTCCTAAAGACTCGTTTCCACTCCCCCACATCGATGCCATGGTCGACGCAACGGTGGGACACGAAATGTTAACCTTCATGGACGCTGTTTTGGGGCGAAAGGATCGGACGACCTAAATCGCCTTAGACGGGGTAACTAGTCGATCGGGTGATAGAGAACAATCCAAACCAAGCAGATAATTGACAAGCAAAGAATAAATGTAGAATAGTGAGATGATTTTATTAGATAATGTATTGATCGGATCGAATCGAGATACAACTTATCGTAATTTAGACCGAGTGGTCGTGTAGGACTCGACCGATGACTTTTAGGTGGCGACCGGTGGAGGGTAAGCGTAGATGATTGCTAGAGAGCTAAGCGGGCAGCGTAAGTGTTGTTCTGATTCGTTTGTGAGTCAGGATGCTTGTATATCTAGCGTTAATGTGTTCGTATCCTATTATCTTCTTCGTCATCCAAATATGGTAAGTTCTTTTCCATTGTGACCGTTGTGTTTTTCTAATATCTTTGTCTTCAATGCCGGGAGCAATGGCAAGGATTATGCCATTTAATTGCTGCAATTATAGTGGTTTAAATGATGTGGACGTTGCGTGATCTGGGCATTAAATGTATGGCGAGATTCTCGCGATCCTGTCGGAGGACATTCGACCAGAGAAGTTTTGTCGCCTCCTCTGGGCCTTCTCCTTTGTTCTTCCGATTTGCAACGGGCTTGGGCTCGATTCACTTGATCCACCTTCTCCGGGGATGCCAGGCCCAACAATAGCCCCAAGTTGCCTTGGGTTTTCGGTTTAGGCAAGTAAAACGGAATCCGTGGCAACTTCTCTAGACACGATCTTCACCATCCTTTTTTGGCGCGTGATCGGGGCATGATGCGACGTCTCTGCAAATCTTCACTTCCCTCCATAAATTCAGAGCAGAGGTAATCGATTAGTCTTCATCCCATCTTCCTTTGCAAGTTTCTTCCGGTAAGCTTCTCGGTCTCTTTCGCCACAGTTTTCTGATTTCTCTAGTCATAGCTCTTTGATCTCTCTCTCTTTCCATTCTCGAAATGGTTTCCATCGAGGCTTCCGAGTCGTCGAAGACTCTTTCCGATTCTCGTGAAGGCGAAACTCCTCCTCATTTCATTTTGAAGGAGTCGGATGCATTGACTAGCACTTTGTCCCAGGCGGAGCTGGATCAAGTTCTCCAAGTCGGAGGCTTTCCACCGGAGACGGTCGCCAGGTTGTCTCATCCAGACGAGAGGGCCGATGCGCGTTACGAAGGATGGATTTGCTTCTACGCATACCTGTTTTGGGGAGAAAAGATCGGACGACCTAAATCGCCTTAGACGGGGTAACTAGTCGATTGGACGATGGGAAATAATCCAAACTAAGCAAATAATAGGTAAACAAGAAATAAATATATAATAGCAAGATGATTTTATTAGATATCGTGTGAATCGGATTAGATCGCAATACAACTTATCGTAATAAAATCAGAGATTGAGTGGGACTCGACCGGTGACTTGTGAGTGGAGACCGGCAGGGGTCAGGCATAGGCAGCCGTTTGGAGAGCTAGATGGAGAGCGAGAGTGCTATTCTGGTGAATTTGCTAAGTGAGAATGCGTGTATCCTGCGTAGTTGTGAGTTCCCTGATCTTATCTTCTTCGTCGTTCCAAATATGGTAAGTCCCTTTACTCCTGTGGCCGTTGCACCGTTTTTATGTTTTTATCTTCAATACCGAGTGTAATGGCAAGGATTTCGCCGTTGAATTACTGGCAATTAAGGTTTTGAACGTTGCAGATGTTGCATGATCTGAGCATTAAATGCGTGGCGAGATCTCCGCGATCTTGTCGGATGACTCTTGACTGGAGAGGTTTTGTCGGGTGTCGCTCGACCAGAGAAGCCTTGTCGACTCTTCTGAACTCGTCTGCCATTCTCCCGATTTGTAGTGGGCTTGGACTCGGTCCTCTCGATCTGTCTTCTCTGGAGAATCCAGGCCCAACAATAGCCCAAAGTTGCTATGGGCTTACGGTTTAGGCAAGTAGACCGGGATCCATGGCAACTTCCTTGGACATGATCTTCACCGTCCTTTTTGGCGCGGTTGCACAGGTCGACGTGGCGCGCGATTAGGGCACGATGCGACGTCTTCTGCAGATCATGATTTCCTTCCATAAATTCTGAGCAGGGGCAGCGATTAGTCCTCATTTCCTCCTAACGGAGTCGGACGTGCTGGTTAGCAATTTGTCGGAGGCAGAGCTGGTCCAAGTCCTTGAAGTCGAGGGCTTTCCTCCGGAGACGATTGCTACGCTGCCTGAGCCGGACGAGAGGGCCGACGCGCGCTACGAAGGGTGGATTTGCTTCTATGTGTACCCATTTAGGATAGGGCATAAGTTCCCATTCTCTCCTCTTGTTAGAGATTTTCTAGCTGCCTTGGCGTTAGCGCCGTGTCAAGTGATGCCTCAAGCTTGGAGAGTCCTTAGGGTTTTAGACTTAGTGAATGAGAAAACTGGTGTTGGTTTTGATTTCGATGCCTTGTGGTATAATTACTTCATCGGGTCGAAGAGTTCTTCCCATGTGCAACTGCGTGCCCGACGAGGTCGGAAGCCTTTGGTGCAAACTCCCGATGTGAACGACCGTGGATGGGGGTCGAAATACTTTTTTGTCAAACGATCTTCTCTGGAGAAGGAAGGAGAATGTCCTTTTCTGTTGTCGGAGTGGCGGATCGATAGTATGTACTTTGTTTTCTCTTTAATGCGTTTATGCGTTTTTAACACTCTGTTTTTAACTTTCCCTTTTTGTAGTCCCTGAACCGGAAGAATTGGAAGTTAGCAGCCGATCAGAGGCTTTGTCAAAGATTGTGCTTGAAGTTCCCGCGTCTGAGAGGAAATTCGTCAACGTCAATTTGTTGGCGCCAACTCCTCCCCCACAGGAAGATATGTCGAATGTTTCTTCATCCCGTGCAAAAGGTAGACTTTCGGCTTTAGGAATCTTTTTGTTGCTTTTCGCTTTGTCGTGTATTTTAGGATTTCTCCCTTTTTGATGCTCTGTCGTGTCAGGTTCCCCTGGTGGTCGGTCGAGTGCTCGACTGAGAGTGGCGTCTGGAAAAGGTTTGATCGAGCAAAGGAAAGTTGCAGCTAAGGCGGCGTCGAGTAAGCCGGTCCTGACTGACCTGTCGACTGTGACCAAAGCTGGCTCTAAGAGAAAAATGAGCGCTCGTTCTGACGATGCTAAGGTGGAGGACATCCCTAAGAAGAAAGGCGTGACTGCCGAGGGGGTTGGCAAGATTGGTGTCGCTGGGCCATCGATCGTTGATCTCTTCCGTGCTCAAGATCCGACTTTGAAGTCGGAGGTTAAGGATGTTTCTCCCCTGGACTGCATTGGCGAAGCAGGCAGTTCCGCGTGGAGGGTACGTTGGCCCTTGTCTTGTGCATTTTCGTATTTCTTTTGTTTCGACTTCGCTTTTTGAGTTGTGTATTTGCGTTGTCGTATGCCTTTTTGTCAGGCTTTTTAGTATTTCTTGGGAGCTTATTCTGGTGTCCAAGCAATGCTTGCTAAGGCTGAGGACAGGGCTGCTAGGTCAGAGTCCGACCTCGCCTCTTTAAGGACCAAGCTGGAGGGCGCTGAGAGTCGCTGTCGAGAGACAGAGCGAGGTCTCACCAGGGAGCTGAAGAGCTGCCAAGGGGAGTTGTCTACATGTCAGAGGGAGTTTGAGGAGTGTAGGGAAAGCATTGAGGAGGAAGTGAAGCGAGCTAGGATTGCCGACGGTCAGATTGCTGGCGATATGGGGGCCTTCTATGCTGTGAAGTCGCGCATTGAGATGATTGAAGAATTCAATGAGGGCAAGCATGAGCTCTGGGACCTGAAGGCGGAGAGGGAGACTTTGGACTCCATGTTCCCAAAAGGCGACCCTGGTCAAGAGTTGTTCTGCTTAGCCGGCGTCGGAGAGGAGGCGGTGGATGAAGGTGTCGATGAGGACGAAGCTCATTCTGACGATGCCAAGCCGGCCGACAAGACAACCCCATTGGAGCCAGCCCCCGTCGAAGATAATGTTGGTGTGTCTGATGCTTGACTTATTTGTCCCCTTTGTGTTGGGTTTTTAAACATTTGGTGTCTGTATGTTTTGGCGACCCGTCCACCATCGCGGGTCGCAAGATGTTTCTGTTTGATGAAGTCCTACAGATGTGTAGGCAGACAATTATGGTTTGGCGACCCGTCCACCATCGCGGGTCGCGTATTTATAGAAAATGCTTCTTATTTCGATGCAAAAATGTGTTTTTACACGTAGAATTGTATACTAGCATGGTTCGTACATGTTTGCGATAGATAGCAAGTTGTTGACGACGTTTAGTATGTCGTGTATGTCGGTTTCGCCCGTGTGCTCCGTCGAGTGGGGTTTCACCATATGTATGTATGTAGAGCAGGCATGCGATGTGTTTGTGTATGTGTTAGTCATGACGTTATGTCGGGGAGGTAAGCAATATATAATAAGGTGTTTGTTCCTTATGTTTAATTGCGTGAATGTAATAAGGTGTTGTACCTTATGTTTTGTATAAGGTAGGCGGTGTGCCGACGTGCCTGTGTTGTCATCTCCCCATAATCCGATCGATCGTGTAATGTAAGCGCTATATGCGGATGACAGGATCCATTCACGGACGACTGGGTCCAATGTAAATGTTGTTCTGCATTTGTATTTTTGTAAGGAGGAAGTCCTCGCTTGGTGTCAAGGCGATGATATATAAAGGAAAGTGGTGATGTATATGCGATAGCATGCGATACATATGCGATAGATGGCAAAGTACATGCGATAACATGCGATATGTATGCGACAGATGGCAATGTACATGCGATAACATGCGATATGTATGCGATGCATACATGCGATAACATGCGATTGTATGCGATGCATAGAGTTTTGTGTGATGTTACCTTATTGGTTCAGAAATGGTAGAGCTTAAGATGTGCTGCGTTCCAACTCCTCGGGATTGGTTGTCCGTCTTTGTCTTCTAGTTGATATGCTCCTTGTCCGACCACTTCGGTGATCAAGTAAGGTCCTTCCCATTGTGGTGCTAGCTTTCCGTCGGATGGGTTCTTGGTGTTCTGGAATGTCTTCCTTAGGACCCAGTCTCCGACCTTGAATGCCTTGATCCGGACGTTCTAGTTGTAGCTCCTCGCGACTTGTTGTTGGAACTTGACCATTCTGATTCGAGCTTTCTCCCTGATTTCGTCCACAGTGTCGAGATTATGTGCTAGTTCGATGTCGTTTTGTTCGTTTGTTTGGAGGTTACTGTGAGCGGTCGGAACCAGTAGCTCGACCGAGATGACTGCTTCGCTCCCGTAGACGAGAGAGAAAGGCGATTGCCCAGTCGCATTCTTTGGAGTGGTCCTATCGGACCAGAGAATGAGTGGGAGCTCGTCTGCCCATTTGCCTTTAGCCCATGTGAGGCGTTTCTTGAGGTTGTTGATAATGATCTTGTTGCTGGATTCGGCCTGTCCGTTGGATTGCGGATACCGAGGTGTAGATGTAACCAATTTGATGTTCCATTGGTCGTAAAAGGTTCGAGTCTTATGACTGATAAATTGGGAGCCGTTGTCGCACACGATTTCGGATGGGACGCCAAATCTGCACAAGATGTTGCGTTTTATGAATGAAATGACGTGTTGATCTTTTACCTCTCTGTAGGCTTCGGCTTCAATCCATTTAGAGAAGTAGTCCGTCATGGCAAGGAAGAAGACTCTTTGACTCGACGCGGGGGGGAGCTTTCGGACGATGTCCATTCCCCATCTCATAAAGGGCCATGGAGCTAGGGTCGGATGGAGGAGCTCCGATGGTTGATGACGTACGGATGCGTGCCGCTGACAGGCGTCGCACCTCTTGGTGTATTCCATGGCGTCTTTGTTCATCGTTGGCCAATAGTACCCGTTTCGTAGGGCCTTTCCCGAGAGGCTTCGTCCGCCGGTGTGGTTGCCACACTCTCCTTCGTGTAATGATTGTAAGATACGTCCGACTTCTGGAGTCTTAAGGCATCGTAGGAGTAGCCCTGCAACAGATCTTTTGTACAAGATGTTGTCAATAATATCGTAAGAGAGTGCTTGTACCTTAAGCTTTTTTGCTTCTGTCTTGTCGTCTGGTAAAATACCATCTTTTAGCCACTTGATGTAAGGTAGCATCCAGTCGTCATTGGTGTCGACGATGTCTTCTTCTGGTCGATCGCCTATCTCCATGGCGACGAGTTCTTCAAGTGGTGTTGTCAACTCGACGGATGTCTTTGGGACGGCCGGCGTCATAACGTGGGCCAATGGTATGTGTGGAAATTCTTTTGGGTCTAGGACGGATCCCAGATTGGCGAGCGCGTCGGCTTGGGAGTTCCCACTCACATCTGACAGCCTGGGCTATCTTGTCCCCCTGTGGCGATTTCAGTACGACCCCAAGCCCCGATCCTCTGGCGTTCGATGCCCCATCTGTGTGGAGCTCCCATGTACCTATCTCGTCCGTCGCGAGTAGTTGATTTGCTTCTTTTGCGGCTTCTTGCTCTAGGGTCGGACTGAAATCGTCCACAAAGTCGGCTAATGCTTGCGACTTGATCGTTGTCCTCGGCTCGTACTCGATGTCGTAACCACTGAGGTGTATGGCCCATTTTTTCATTCTTCCTATGAACTCGGGTTTCCTCATGATAGCCCTCATGGGATGATTAGTGCGCACAGTGATAGTATGGGATTCAAAGTATGGTTTGAGCTTGTTCGAAGCCATTACTAATGATAATACGAGTTTTTCAAGTGACGAATACCTCGTTTCGGCTGATAATAGCGTCCGAGTGACATAGTATATTGGCGACTGTTTGCCATCTTCTTCTCTGACCAATACACCGCTTACGGCCGATTCCGACACTACAAGATACAGAAATAAGGGCTCGTCGCCTTTAGGTTTGGTTAGTAACATAGGACTGGCTAGGTAGTCCTTGAGGTTCTGAAATGCTGCTTCATGTTCCTCCGTCCATTGAAAGGACTTATTTTTCTTGAGCGCGTCGTGGAATGGTTTGCACTTGTCGGATGATTTGGAGATGAACCTGTTCAGAGTTGTTATCCGACCTGTGAGCTTCTGTACGTCTTTGATGCATCGGGGGGATCGGAGGTTGATGAGAGCCTTGATCTGTTCCGGGCTGGCCTCTATTCCTCTTTGTGTCACCATATATCCTAAGAACTTCCCTAACGACACTCCGAAGGAGCACTTAGTAGGATTTAGTTTCATATTGTACCTTTTGAGTACCTCAAAGCTGTCGCATAGGTGGTCGATGTGATCTTCTTTCTTTTTGGACTTGACCAACATGTCGTCGATATAGACTTCCATTGTGTCTCCGATTTGGTCTTTGAACATTTTGTTGACCAATCGTTGGTATGTAGCCCCTGCATTTTTCAGACCAAAGGGCATTACTTTGTAGCAATAGATACCTTGACTGGTGATGAACGCTGTTTTTTCTTGATCGTCGGGATCCATAAGGATTTGATTGTAGCCACTGAAGGCGTCCATGAAGGTGAGCATTTCGTGCCATGCTGTGGCGTCGACCATAGCGTCGATGTGAGGTAGAGGAAATGAATCTTTGGGACAAGCCTTGTTGAGGTCTGTGAAGTCGATGCAGACTCTCCATTTTCCGTTCTTCTTCTGGACCACGACCACGTTGGCCAGCCATTCAGGGTAGTGGACTTCCCTGATTTTTCCGGTTTCCAATAAGCTTTTGACTTCGTTGTCGATTATTTTGTTCCGCTCGGGGGCGAATTTCCTGTGTTTCTGCTTGACAGGGGGATGAGATGGATCCACATTTAATTTATGAGTAATAACGTTGGGAGATATCCCGACCATGTCCTCATGTGACCATGCGAAACAGTCAGCATTGGTCCTGAGAAAGTCGAGAAGCTGTTGTCTGGTCGAGTCGTCCAGGTCCGACCTGACCCTTACCGTTTGGTTTGGCTTTGAAGGGTCTAGTGCGATCTCGTCGAGTTTCTCCATTTCTGGTTCAACGTATCGACTAGGCCCTTCACCAATCTGTGGTTGCTATGCGATCTTGTGTTCGACCGCATTCTTCATGGAAGCGACATAGCATTCCTTTGCGGTCCTTTGATCTCCTTTGATTTCTTGGACTCCCCACTCGGTGGGGAATTTGATGACTTGATGATATGTTGAAGGTACTGCCTTCATAGCATGTATCCACGGCCTGCCAAGAATACAATTGTAGGGAGACGGACAGTCTAGGACTAAGAATTTAACCTGTCGGTTGATTCCTCCAACGTATGTGGTCAGAATGATTTCGCCAGTCGTGTGCTTAACCTCTCCGCTGAACCCGACCAGTGGGGTCGATTTCTTGATTAGGTCGTTCTCAGTCAGACCCATTTCTTTGAGAGCGTCGAGGGTCAAGAGGTTTGTCGAACTTCCTGTATCGATTAGTACTCTCCGGATTAAGCAATTACCAATGGACAAAGAGATTACCAGACCGTCATGGTGACTATCCGACCCGTCGGAGTCGGATTCGTCGAATGTGACCGTCGGAAGGTTAGATGCCCTCCTTGGTTTGAATTCCGATGATTCGGGCTTATCGCCTTTGCTTTCCTTGGCGTGTCGCTTAGCCGCGGAGTACGTGTTCCCGCATATGTCGGATCCACCTGAAATGGTATTGACAACTTTCGTATGGATAGGAGATGGGGGTTTGTTCTGTTTTACCTGATCTCGGCGTTCCATGGTGGCTTTTGCCCGTTCCGAGATGACGTCGCATAACAGCCCCTGTGATAGCAGCCTAGTGACCTCCTTTCGTAGGGCGATGCACTCGTCGGTCGAATGACCATGGTCGCCGTGGAATTCACACCATCGACTCATGTCCTTCTTGACGTCCGATCGGTCGCTCTTTCGGGGCCATCTTACGTCTTTTCCATACTTGTCGAAACTCTTGACGAGCTCCGACACGGAAATGTTGAAGTTATAAGACTGGACCCTAGGAGGCAACACAGAACCGTCTTTCCATTCTTGTGACCTGTCTTGGAAAGAATTTACCTGATTTGCTTCGTTTCGATTACGAGAATAGGGATGTGGACGTCTGTCCCGACGATTGTCAGAGGAATGTTTGTGATCGGATGGATCGGGTCCGCGCGAGGCTTTATGCGACTCACGGTCCTCATCCAGCCTTACCTCGGCCATAGTTTTGGCCTGAACATCTTCGAAACTTTTGCAGGGATACTTGGTAATCTCGTCGTAGAGATTGCTGTCTTTGACCAGGCCTTGTCGGAATGCTTCGATAGACGTTGTGACGTCACAGTGGGGGATTCCCACTTTCTCTTTGTTGTACCTGTTAAGATAATTTCGGAGAGGTTCATTGTACCTTTGTGTGACTCGGTAGAGGTCACTCGATTGTTTCTCATGCTTCCGACTGCTGGCGAACTGGCTCTTAAAAGAGTTGACCAGATCCGCAAATGATGTGATTGTTCCCTGAGGCAAACGCATAAACCAAGTTAGTGCGGGGCCCGCGAGGGTCGTGCCAAAGCTTTTGCACATGACAGCCTCGCGAATCTCCCTTGAAACAGATGCAGCCATTAGTTTTTGTTTATAGAGAGAGATATGGTCATCTGGATCGGTGGTGCCGTAGAATGTCGCCATGTTGGGGAGATGGAACTTCTTGGGGATCTTGACCCTTGCGATTTCTTCGACGAACGGGGATTCTTCGAATCCGCCGGACGCTTCTCTCTCGATCGGTTGCAGGACTCCTGGGAGCCTATTGAAACGATCGTCGATTGCCTTCATGTGTCGGTCGAGCGTTTGCTAAAAAAGGGCCATGACATCTGGCGGATTGGCAACCTGTGTTTCGTCGATTCGGGCCCCAACAGACCCGATCGGTGTAGAAAAGGTGACATGGTTAGTCGAGAATGGACTAGCGAAAGGAGTTCGAGACGTACCCTCAGTGTGTCCGGGACGTCGTATGCTGGGAGGCGTTGGCTCGATATTGTCCATGTCGAGGCGCGTTCGGGCGCCGCCGTGGACGGGCGCGTTCCGAGATCCTGAGGCCACTGATTGTACCTGCGACTTAAGAGACTTGTTCTCACGGGTTAGTTGCACGATCTCGGCTTCGGATTGGGTTGACAAAGCGGCCAGGGCTTCGGTTTTCTAACGTTGCTGGGCTAGTTCTTCTTGAAGGGCGGCCATTTTTTGAGAGAGTTCTTGGAACTGGGTTGGAGTAGGATTTTCGATTGGGTTTTCTGTGGTTTGGGTTTCGTCTTCGAGACGTGGTTCTTGGTTATCAATAGGGGGATCAATAGCCATGGTTGGAAGATTTTGGAAAGGTGATCGGCAAGTTGCCCCACGGTGGGCGCAAAATTGTTTTGGGGCGAAAAGATCGGACGACCTAAATCGCCTTAGACGGGGTAACTAGTCGATCGGACGATGGGAAATAATCCAAACTAAGCAAATAATAGGTAAACAAGAAATAAATATATAATAGCAAGATGATTTTATTAGATATCGTGTGAATCGGATTAGATCGCAATACAACTTATCGTAATAAAATCAGAGATCGAGTAGGACTCGACCGGTGACTTGTGAGTGGCGACCGGTAGGGGTCAGGCGTAGGCAGCCGTTTGGAGAGCTAGATGGAGAGCGAGAGTTCTATTCTGGTGAGTTTGCTAAGTGAGAATGTGTGTGTCCTGCGTAGTTGTGAGTTCCCTGATCTTATCTTCTTCGTCGTTCCAAATATGGTAAGTCCCTTTACTCCTGTGGCCGTTGCACCATTTTTATGTTTTTATCTTCAATACCGAGTGTAATGGCAAGGATTTCGCCGTTGAATTACTGGCAATTAAGGTGTTTGAACGTTGCAGATATTGCATGATCTGAGCATTAAATGCGTGGCGAGATCTCCGCGATCTTGTCAGATGACTCTTGACTGGAGAGGTTTTGTCGGGTGTCGCTCGACCAGAGAAGCCTTGTCGACTCTTCTGAACTCGTCTGCCATTCTTCCGATTTGCAGTGGGCTTGGACTCGGTCCTCTCGATCTGTCTTCTCTGGAGAATCCAGGCCCAACAATACCCGTTTAGAATAGGTCACAAATTTCCTTTCTCTCCCCTTGTCAGGGATTTTTTAGCCACTTTGGCGCTGGCGCCATGTCAAGTAATGCCTCAGGCATGGAGAGTTCTTAGGGTTTTAGACCTTGTGAATGTTCAAACTGGGGCTGATTTTGATTTTGACGCTTTGTGGTATAACTACTTTATTGGGTCGAAGAGTTCCTGTCGCGTTCAGTTGCATATCCGACATGGTCGGAAGCCCTTGGTGCAGAGCCCTGATGTCAACGACCGCGGATGGGGGTCGAAGTTCTTTTTCGTCGAACGTTCTTCTTTGGAGAAGGAGGGAGAGTGTCCGTTTTTGTTGACGGAGTGGCGAATCGATAGTATGTATTTGTCTTCTCTTTCGCGTATTTCATGTGTCTTAACTCTTGCCTTAACTTTTCTTTTTTGTAGTCCCCGAACCAGAAGATCTAGAAGTGAGTAGTCGGTCGGAAGGCTTGTCGAAGATTGTCCTTGAAATTCCCGCGTCTGAAAGAAAGTTTGTGAACGTCAACCTGCTGTCGACGACTGCTGCTTCTCAAGACGACATGTCGAATGTCTCATCGTCTCGTGCAAAAGGTAGATTCTTGACTCCAAGCATCTTTTACTGTTTTTCGTTTTGTCGTGTACTTTAGGATTTCTCCCTTTTTGTTGTTCTGTCGTGTCAGGTTCCCCTGGTGGTCAATCGAGTGCTCGTTTGAGGGTGGCGTCAGGGAAAAGTCTGATCGAGCAGAGGAAGGCGGCGGCCAAAGCCGCGTCGAGCAAACCGGATCTGGTGGATCTGACGGTTCCAGTCAAGACTGGCTCTAAGAGGAAGGCGAGTGCTCGCCCTGAAGACGTCAAGGTGGAGGACATCCCTAGGAAAAAGAGTGCGACTGCTGAGGGGGTCGGCAAGATCGGTGCCGTCGGACAGTCGATCGCCAACCTTTTTCGCGCTCAGGACCCGACTTTGAAGTCGGAAGTTAAGGATGTCTCCCTCTAGACTGCATTGGTAAAGCGGGATGCTCCGCGTGGAGGGTGAGTTGCCCTTTGTTCTTGTTTTTATGTTTCTTTTTGCTCGACTGCGTTTTGTTGATTGTGTTTTTGTGTTGTCGTGTGTCTCTCTGTCAGGCCTTCTAGTATTTCTTGGGAGCTTACTCCGGTGTTCAGGCGATGCTTGTCAAGGCCGAGGATAGGGCTGCTAGGTCAGAGTCTGACCTTGCGTCTTTGAGGACCAAGATAGAGGGAGAGGAGAGTCGCTGCCGTGAGACTGAGCGTCGCCTTACCAGAGAGCTGAAGAGCAGTCAAGAAGAGTTGGTCGCAAGTCGGAGGGAGTTTGAAGAGTGCCGATCAGGCGTTGAGGAGGAGGTGAGGCGGGCTCGCATTGCCGATGGCCAAATTGCTGGTGACGTTGGGGCCTTTTATGCGGTGAAGTCGCGCATCGAAATGATCGAGGAGTTCAACGAGGGCAAGCATGAGCTCTGGGACCTGAAAGCGGAGAAGGAGACTCTAGACTCCATGTTCCCAAAGGGCGATCCTGGTCAGGAGCTATTTTGCTTAGCCGGCGTCAGAGAGGAGGCCGTGGATGAAGGCGCCGATGAGGACGAGGCCCATCTTGGTGATGTCGAGCCGACTGATGAGATAGCTTCTCTGGAGCCAGCCCCTGCGGAAGGTAATGCCATTGCTCCCGACGCTTGATTTGTTTTCTCTGCGTAGTATGACTTTCTTTGCCCCACCTGTGTGTGGGTTTGAATATTATGTGTTTTGGTGACCCGTCCACCATCGCGGGTCGCAGGATATTTATGAATGATTGTCGTTAAAAGTCCTACAGATGTATAGGCAGACAATGTGTTTTGGCGACCCGTCCACCATCGCGGGTCGCGTATTTGTATAAAGATGCTTTTATTTCGATGCAATTGTATTTTTACATATAGAGTCGTATGCTAGTTCATTTCGTACATGTTCGTCAGACCTTCCAGGAAGTTGTCGATGACGTTTTGTATTTCGTGTATGTTGGTTTCACCTGTATGCTCCGTCGAGTGGGGTTTCACCGTGTGTATGTATGTAGAGCAGGCCTGCGATGTGTTTGTGTATGTGTTAGTCATGACACTATGCCGGGGAGGTAAGCAATATGTTTTATTGCGTAAATGTAATAAGGTGTTATACCTTATGTTTTGTGTAAGGCAGGCGGTGTGCCGACGTGCCTGTGTTGTCATCTCCCCGTGTTCCGATCGATCGTGTAATGTAATGTAAGCGCTTTTTTGCGGATGACAGGATCCAATGTAAATGCTGTTCTGCATTTGTGTTTTTGTAAGGAGGAAGTCTTCGCTTAGTGTCAGATGATGATATGTAAAAGGAGATAGCGATGTACATGCGACAGCATGTGGTATGTATGCGACAGGTAGCAATGTATATGCGATAGCATGCGATTTGTATGCGACAGATAGCAATGTATATGCGATAGCATGCGATTTGTATGCGACAGATAGTAATGTATATGCGAGGTATAAGATTTGTGTGATGTTTTACCTCATTGGTTCAGAAATGGTAGAGTTTTAGATGTGCTGTATTCCAACTCCTCGGGATCGGTTGTCCGTCTTTATCCTTTAGCTGATATGCTCCCTGTCCGACCACTTCGGTGATCAAGTAAGGTCATTCCCATTGTGGTGCTAGCTTTCCGTCGGATGGGTTCTTAGTATTCTGGAAAGTTTTCCTGAGGACCCAGTCTCCGACCTTAAATGCCTTGATTCTGACGTTCTTGTTGTAGCTCCTTGCGACTTGTTGTTGGAACCTGACCATCTTGATTCGGGCTTTCTCTCTGATTTCGTCCGCTGTGTCCAGATTGTGTGCTAGTTCGATGTCGTTTTGTTCATTTGTCTGAAGGTTGCAGCGAGCGGTCGGAACCAGTAACTCAGCCGGGATGACCGCCTCACTCCCATAGACGAGAGAGAAAGGCGATTGCCCGGTCGCATTCTTTGGAGTAGTCATGTCGGACCAGAGAATAAGTGGGAGTTCGTCTGCCCATTTGCCTTTAGCCCCTGTGAGGCGTTTCTTGAGGTTGTTGATAATGATCTTGTTGCTGGATTCGGCTTGTCCGTTGGATTGCGGATACCGAGGTGTGGATGTGACCAACTTGATGTTCCACTAGTCGCAGAAGGTTCGAGTCTTATGACTGATGAATTGGGAGCCATTGTCGCACACGATTTCTGATGGAACGCCAAATCTGTACAAGATATTGCGTTTTACGAATGAAATGACGTGTTGATCTTTTACCTCTCTGTAGGCTTCGGCTTCGATCCATTTAGAGAAGTAGTCCGTCATGGCAAGGAAGAAGACTCTTTGACTCGACGCGGGGGGGAGCTTTCCGACGATGTCCATTCCCCATCTCATAAAGGGCCATAGAGCTAGGGTCGGATGGAGGAGCTCCGAAGGCTGATGATGGACGGGTGCGTGCCGCTGACAGGCATCACATCTCTTGGTGTATTCCATGGCGTCTTTGTTCATCGTTGGCCAATAGTACCCGTTTCGTAGGCTTTTCCCGAGAGGCTTCGTCCGTCGGTGTGATTGCCGCATTCCCCTTCGTGCAATGATTGTAAGATACGTCCGACTTCTGGAGTCTTGAGGCATCGTAGGAGTAGTCCTGTAACAGATCTTTTGTACAAGATGTTATCTACGATATCGTAAGAGAGTGCTTGTACCTTGAGCCTTTTTGCTTCCGTCTTGTCGTCGGGTAGGATGTCGTCTTCTAACCATCTAATGTAAGGTAGCATCCAGTCGTCATTGGTGTCGACGATGTCTTCTTCTGATCGGTCGCCTATTTCCATGGCGACGAGTTCTTCAAGCGATGTTGTTGACTCGACGGATGTCCTTGGGACGGCTGGCGTGGTGATGTGGGCCAATGGTATGTGTGGAAATTCCTTCGGGTCTAGGACGGATCCTAGATTAGCGAGTGCGTCAGCTTGGGAGTTAAGATCCCTAGGCACCTGTTTGATGTTGAATGTTTGGAATTGTCCGATCAGTTTCTCGGCTACCTCCAGGTAGGCTATCATTCTGGTATCCTTGGCACTGTACGACCCTTGTATCTGGTTTACGACCAGCAGGGAGTCGCAAATGACTTCGATCTCTCGGACCCCTAGGTCGCGAGCTAGGATGAGTCCGAATATGAGTGCCTCGTATTCAGCTTCGTTGTTAGTCGCATCCCACTCACATATGACAGCTTGAGCTATCTTGTCCCCTTGTGGCAATTTTAGCATGACCCCTAGCCCCGATACTCTGGCATTCGATGCCCCGTTTGTGTGGAGCTCCCATGTACCTGCCTCATCCGTCGCGAGTAATTGTGTTGCTTCTTTTGTGGCTTCTTGCTCTAGGGTCGAACTGAAATTGGCCACAAAGTCGGCTAAGGCTTGCGACTTGATCGCTGTCCTGGGTTTGTACTCGATATCGTAACCACTGAGGTGTATGGCCCATTTGGTCATTCGTCCTGTGAACTCAGGTTTCCTCATGATAGCTCTCATGGGATGATTAGTGCGAACAGTAATAGTATGGGATTCGAAATATGGTTTGAGTTTGTTCGAAGCCATTACCAGTGATAGCACGAGATTTTCAAGTGACGAATACCTTGTTTCGGCCGGTAACAGCGTCCGACTGACGTAATATATTGGCGACTGTTTGCCATCCTCCTCCCTGATCAGTACTGCGCTTACGGCTGATTCTGACACTGTAAGATAAAGAAATAAGGGATCGTCGCCTTTAGGTTTGGTCAGTAACATGGGATTGGCCAGGTACTCTTTGAGGTTTTGGAACGATGCTTCGTGTTCTTCCGTCCATTGAAAGGACTTGTTCTTCTTGAGTGTGTCGTGGAAGGGTTTGTATTTGTCGGATGATTTGGAGATGAATCTGCTCAGAGCTGCTATCCGACATGTGAGCTTCTGTACATCTTTGACGCATCGGGGGGATCGAAGGTTGATGAGAGCCTTGATCTGTTCTAGGCTAGCCTCTACTCCTCTTTGTGTCACCATGTATCCTAAGAACTTCCCTGACGACACTCCGAAGGAGCATTTAGTAGGGTTTAGTTTCATGTTGTACCTTTTGAGCACCTCGAAGTTGTCGCATAGGTGGTCTATGTGATCTTCTTTCTTTTTGGACTTGACCAACATGTCATCGATGTAGACTTCCATCGTGTCTCCGATTTGGTCTTTGAACATTTTGTTGACTAATCGTTGATACGTAGCCCCTGCATTTTTCAGACCAAAGGGCATTACTCGGTAACAATAGATACCTTGGCTGGTGATGAACGCTGTTTTTTCTTGATCGTCGGGTTCCATAAGGATTTGATTGTAACCGCTGAAAGCGTCCATGAAGGTAAGCATTTTGTGCCCCGTTGTGGCATCGACCATGGCGTCGATATGGGGTAAAGGGAACGAGTCCTTGGGACAAGCCTTGTTGAGGTCTGTGAAGTCGATGCAGACTCTCCATTTGCCATTCTTTTTCTGGACTACGACCACGTTGGCTAGCCATTCAGGATAGTGGACCTCCCTGATCTTTCCTGTTTCCAATAAGCTCTTGACTTCGTCGTCGACTATCTTGTTCCGCTCGGGGGCGAACTTCCTGCGTTTTTGCTTGATAGGGGGATGAGATGGATCCACATTTAATTTATGAGTAATAACGTTTGGAGATATTCCGACCATATCCTCATGCGACCATGTGAAACAGTTAGCATTGGCCCTGAGAAAGTCAAGAAGTTGTTGTCTGGTCGAATCGTCCAAGTCCGACCCAACCCTTACCGTTTGGTTTGGCTTTGAAGGGTCTAGTGCGATTTCATCGAGTTTTTCCATTTCTGGTTCGACGTACCGACTAGGCCCTTCGCCGCTCTGTGGTTGCTATGCGGTCTTGTGTTCGACTGCGCTCTTCATGGAAGCGACGTAGCATTCTTTTGCGGTCCTTTGATCTCCTTTGATCTCTTGGACTCCCCATTCAGTGGGGAATTTGATGACTTGATGATACGTTGAAGGTACTGCCTTTATAGCATGTATCAATGGCCTGCCAAGAATACAATTATAGGGAGACGGACAGTCTAGGACTAAGAATTTCACCTGTTGGTTGATTCCACCAGCGTATGTGGTTAGAATGATTTCACCAGTCGTATGCTTAACCTCACCACTGAACCCGACCAGTGGGGTCGACTTCTTGATTAGGTCGTTCTCAGTCAGACCCATTTCTTTAAGAGCGTCAAGGGTCAAGAGGTTTGTCGAACTCCCTGTATCGATTAGTACTCTCCGTATTAAACAATTACCAATAGACAAAGAGATTACCAGACCATCGTGGTGACTATCCGACCCGTCGGAATCGGATTCGTCGAATGTGACCGTCGGAAGGTCAGATGTCCTCCTTGGCTTCAATTCTGATGCCTCGGGCTTGTCGCCCTTGCTTTCCCTAGCGTGTCGCTTAGCCGCGGAGTATGTGTTTCCACATATATCTGATCCACCTGAAATGGTATTGACAACTTTTGTATGGACGGAAGATGGGGGTTTGTTCTATTTTACCTGATCTCGACGTTCCATGGTGGACTTTGCCCGCTCTGAGATTACGTCGCGCAGGAGCCCCTGTGAGAGCAGCCTAGCGACTTCCTTCCGCAGGGCGATGCACTCGTCGGTCGAATGACCGTGGTCGCCGTGGAATTCGCAACATCGACTCATGTCCTTCTTAACGTCCGGTCGGTCGCTCTTTCGGGGCCATCTTACTTCTTTTCCGTATTTGTCGAAACTCTTGACGAGCTCCGACACGGAAACATTGAAATTATAAGACTGGATCCTAGGAGGCAACGCCGGACCGTCTCTCCATTCATGTGACCTGTCTTGAAAAGAGTTTACCTGATTCGGTTCGTTTCGATTACGAGAATAGGGATGAGATCGTCTGTCTCGACGGTTGTCGGGGGGATTTTTATGGTCGGATAGATCGGGTCCGCGTGAGGCTTTACGCGACTCTCGGTCTTCTTCCAATCTTACCTCGGCCATGGTTTTGGCTTGGACATCTTCAAAACTTTTACACGGGTACTTGGTAATCTCGTCGTAGAGATTGTTGTCTTTGACCAGACCTTGTCGGAAGGCCTCAATGGAGGTTGTGACGTCGCAGTGGGGGATCGCCACTTTTTCCTTATTGTACCTGTTAAGATAATTCCGAAGGGGTTCGTTATACCTTTGTGTGACTCGGTAGAGGTCGCTTGATTGTCTTTCGAGCCTTCGACTGCTAGCAAATTGACTCTTGAAAGAGTTGACCAGATCCGCAAAGGATGTAATCATTCCCTGAGGCAAACGCATAAACCACGTTAGTGCGGGACCCACGAGGGTTGTGCCAAATCTTTTGCACATGACAGCCTCGCGGCTCTCCCTTGAAACAGATGCGGCCATTAGTTTTTGTTTATAGAGAGAGATATGGTCATCTGGATCGGTGGTGCCGTCGAACGTCGCCATGTTGGGGAGATGGAACTTCTTGGGGATCTCGACCCTTGCGATTTCTTCGACGAACGGGGATTCTTCGAATTCGCCGGACGTTTCCTTCTCGATTGGTTGTGGGACTCCTGGGAGCCTATTGAAGCGATCGTCGATCATCTTTATGTGTCTGTCGAGCGTCTGCTGGAAAAGAGCCAGGACATCTGGCGGATTGGTAACCTACGGTTCATCGATTCGGGCCCCAGCAGACCCGATCGGTGTGGAAAAGGTGACATGGTTAGTCGAAAATGGACTAGCGAAAGGAGTTCGAGACGTACCCTCAGTGTGTCCGGGACGTCGTATGCTCGGAGGCGTCGGCTCGATGTTGTCCATGTCGAGGCGTGTTCGGACGCCGTCGTGGACGGGCACGTTCCTAGATCCTGAAGCCACTGACTGTACCTGCGACTTAAAAGACTCATTTTCACGGGTCAGTTGCGCGATCTCGGCTTCGGATTGGGTTGACAAAGCGGCTAGGGCCTCGGTCTTTTGGCGTTGCTGGGCTAGTTCCTTTGAAGGGTGGCCATTTTTGGGGAAAGTTCTTGGAACTGGGTTGGAGTAGGATTTTCGATTGTGATTACTGCATCTTGGGTTCCGCCTTCGAGACGTGGTTCTTGGTTGTCGGTAGGTGGGTCAATAGTCATGGTTGGAAAGTTTCGGAAGGGTGATCGGCAAGTGGCCCCACGGTGGGCGCCAAATTGTTTTGGGGCGAAAGGATCGGACGACCTAAATCACCTTAGACGGGGTAACTAGTCGATCGGGTGATAGAGAACAATCCAAACCAAGCAGATAATTGACAAGCAAAGAATAATGTAGAATAGTGAGATGATTTTATTAGATAATGTATTGATCGGATCGAATCGAGATACAACTTATCGTAATTTAGACCGAGTGGTCGTATAGGACTCGACCGATGAGTTTTAGGTGGCGACCGGTGGAGGGTATGCGCAGATGATTGCTAGAGAGCTAAGCGGGCAGCGTAAGTGTTGTTTTGATTCGTTTGTGAGTCAGGATGCTTATATATCTAGCGTTAATGTGTTCGTATCCTCTTATCTTCTTCGTCGTCCAAATATGGTAAGTTCTTTTCCATTGTGACCGTTGTGTTTTTCTAATATCTTCGTCTTCAATGTCGGGAGCAATGGCAAGGATTATGCCATTTAATTGCTGTAATTATAGTGGTTTGAATGTTGTGGACGTTGCGTGATCTGGGCATTAAATGTATGGCGAGATTCTCGCGATGCGGTCGGAGGGCATTCGACCAGAGAA